>OX392490.1:7500-55000 GCA_947623365.1 Achlya flavicornis
CGCCTATTATCCAAGATTCCATCCCAGTGCAACCAACCACCATGCTGCAGAACATAGCTCCAAACCACATGCCCGTTAGAAAATTCTTAGCATGTGGGGAGCCAGGGACACCCGGAATCAGGATAAAAAGCGTAGCCCTCTTCATGGACACAAACGCCGAGAGACTCGGCATAAGCTTCTGCTTTGTAGGCGCTCGGAAACGCGTTGGCATATCACCAGGCCTAGCCGCGTTGATGAATGGGAGTACAACCAAAACGTGCATGAAACGCAAAACATTCGACGCGTTACCTGTTACGGAGATACTCGGCAGCCCTTGCCGGATGGTGCGAACACAAAACAAATTGATCGCATTATTCGTATGGGGTGAGAGGACACCGTTCAAACAGGCGTGCACAGTGCTCTCAAAAATCGGAGAGGCGGAAACTGGGACCGAGGAGTCTCGAATTGTAAGTATCGACGCAATGGTAGTCGAGTACCAGAAAGGTGAAGTCGCCGACCAATATGGTTGCATAATTGCCTCCAAAAACCATGAGGTAATAGCATACGAGGACAGAGGGGAAGACTTGAGCTTCCTCAAAGCCCCCAGATGCAAAGCAACCGCGACTAACAACCCAGAACAGGACTCACAAAAACCAAGCGGATCAGAGAGACTCCAACAGAGGGTAGCCGACGCAAAAGCAGCAACAGAGCAGAGCGTCAGTCCAGAGGAGAGCAAAAAATCACAAAAAACAGCAACAGCCATCAAAACCTTCATAACATCAGCAGTGAGAGGGATTCGGTCGACAATTTCCAAAGCTGTAGACATCCAATCAGCGGCAGTGGGGAAGTTTACGAGAGAGCCCCCCTTACTTAAAAAGGCAGCAACTTTAACGAGGACGAGAGCCGACATGGGGCAGGTCATCCCGCCATCTCGCAGACCAGCAACGAGTCCAGAAGACCACGCATTTAATGCCTTTCTCGAGTTCGTAGCGATCACAAGAGCGACCAGAGAGGTCAATCTTCTGTGTTGCAAGACCATCATGCAAGCTTAAAGCTTGCTGAAGGTCCTACTCGAGGAGGCGGACGCAGCCATATATAACACCGTAACATCCCAAGTCCTAAAGGGACAAATGTCTGGGGATTATATGGCAGCGTACAATGCAACAAGTGGCTTCGTGACCTCAGTTGAAGGGGAGAAAAAAGGAGATGCACCACCTACATTTAACACACCACAAAACGACCCCATCGTAGTCACCGCCCGGTGCACTAAGATCATGCTGGACGACAAGATCCTGGAAATGGCTAAAACCATCACAGGCAGTCTTGATCCCGGAACAACATGGGATAACTGGGCGGTACCAAAAATAAAATGGGTAAATGGGGTCCCCGGTTGCGGCAAAACAACTTGGGTAGTGAAAAACTTCGATGAGGAGAAGGAAGTCATAATCACCACGACAAATGAGGCAGCAAAAGACCTACGCGAAAAGATCTCACCGCGAGTAGGAGAAGCTGCAGCCAAAAGTAAAGTGCGGACAATGGCGTCCGTACTTGCTAATGGATTCAAAGAGCCGAAAAACTGCAACCGTCTAACGGTTGATGAGGCTCTTATGAACCACTTTGGATCCATTATCATGGCAACTCGTCTGTCAGGTGCAAACGAACTTGTCCTCATCGGAGACATAAATCAACTACCGTATATTGACAGGGACAACCTGTTCAATATACATTACAATCGACCAAACCTGGTAGCCAACATCAGCCAGGAGTTGTTGTGCACGCACCGTAACCCGATGGATGTAGCGTACGCCCTAGACGTTATATACTCCGGTATATACTCGTCGAAACAAATAGTACACTCCCTGAAGCTGAAGAGGTACACAGACGCGCAGATACCTAGCGATCTCCCGAACACCCTTTTCCTAGTCCACACTCAGGAAGAAAAGGCATCCCTGATCAGCCAGGGATACGGGAACGGCTCAGGTTCGCGCGTCCTCACCATACATGAAGCTCAGGGAGCAACGTACGAGTCGGTGATCATCCTCCAGACAAGACCTAAGAAGTTGCAAATCCATGAGAGCGTCCCACACGCGGTAGTAGCAGTGTCGCGACACACCGTCAGTTGCGTATACTACGCAGATGACGGTGATGACGCAATAGGCCGATTCGCGAAACGGGCGATGGAGGCAACTTCCGACCAAATATGGTCTCAAAATCTTAAAATGGCAATCAAAAATAGGGACCTTACCGTCGTGGAGGCCCAAATCAAAGCGGGGTCGCCATCTGTGGCCAAGCAATGAGAATATCAAAACTGTATAAAACTGTGTAACCAAAACTGTAATAGTAATAAAATCAACAACTTTTAAATAACAACAATTGTGTAAAATTCTATATAAAAATATTCTTTTGTATTTCTTTTGAATTTCTTTTCTTTTGAAAAATGTCCTAAATTTATAACTATAAAATGTTACTAATATTAAAATTTTATTATATAGCTTATGTATGTAAAAGTGTATAATGTATTAAATGTGAGATAATTATGTATGTAATACTATTAATGTATTAAATGTGAGATAATTATGTATGTAATACTATTAAACATGTATTAAAAAGAGAATTTGTGCGGAGAAGATGTAGAGATAGTAATGAAATAAAAATATACCAACAACAACATAACATAAAAAGAGTACGGACTAAGAGTCTGTAGATTAGATCGCGGGCCGGGCCGATAGCGCCCGGACAGGAAAAAAAAAAAAAAAAAAAAAAAAAAAACCTAACCTAACCTAACCTAACCTAACCTAACCTAACCTAACCTAACCTAACCTAACCTAACCTAACCTAACCTAACCTAACCTAACCTAACCTAACCTAACCTAACCTAACCTAACCTAACCTAACCTAACCTAACCTAACCTAACCTAACCTAACCTAACCTAACCTAACCTAACCTAACCTAACCTAACCTAACCTAACCTAACCTAACCTAACCTAACCTAACCTAACCTAACCTAACCTAACCTAACCTAACCTAACCTAACCTAACCTAACCTAACCTAACCTAACCTAACCTAACCTAACCTAACCTAACCTAACCTAACCTAACCTAACCTAACCTAACCTAACCTAACCTAACCTAACCTAACCTAACCTAACCTAACCTAACCTAACCTAACCTAACCTAACCTAACCTAACCTAACCTAACCTAACCTAACCTAACCTAACCTAACCTAACCTAACCTAACCTAACCTAACCTAACCTAACCTAACCTAACCTAACCTAACCTAACCTAACCTAACCTAACCTAACCTAACCTAACCTAACCTAACCTAACCTAACCTAACCTAACCTAACCTAACCTAACCTAACCTAACCTAACCTAACCTAACCTAACCTAACCTAACCTAACCTAACCTAACCTAACCTAACCTAACCTAACCTAACCTAACCTAACCTAACCTAACCTAACCTAACCTAACCTACCCTAACCTAACCTAACCTAACCTAACCTAACCTAACCTAACCTAACCTAACCTAACCTAACGAGTTCTGACCCGTCTGTGACCGAGAACGGATCATTTTTACACGCGCTCCGCACTTTAAATTAGAAAAAACCGGGAAGTTCTGCACCGATTCGACCGCACGATACATCAAAAGTTGCGTCTCGGTGCACCCGACAAGTGTGTGAAAGTGCAGTGAAAATCGGATTGCAGTGAAAGAAGTTATAAGTGTAAACGTGGTTTATAACCTCAAAGTTCTCAAATTTTTTACACTTATCTGCATTTTCTGGGAGAACGAGATCGACGACCCCCCCATTTTTTGTTGATGTTTGGAGGGGGCATTGACGGAGCATATTGCCAGAAAAATCCAGATTTTTCCGGACATATCTGAAGAAGTTATTAGAAGAAAACTGAAAACCACGTGGACACGCGGTCCGTGAAGGAGCAATACCAGCAGCTCTTCTTCGACGTAGCCTTCAGCACCTGGATACCTCGAGACCAACGCAACAAAAATTGGATTTTTTGGACTTTTATTTTGTGAGTTATTCTAATTTTAAAATCAAATCTTTGACAGTAAATAACTCCAAAACTTCAGGCAGAGCAGTATAATTTTAGTAGACTATCGTTTGCGCGCTTGCCCAATTAGTATAAATTCAAAATTTCAGATTTTTATAGTAAGTGGTTCTTTTGAAATCACTTTTTTAGACAATTTTCATACTTTTTATAATAAGTCCATATTTTTGTATGACATTATTTTTTATTCTGATTGTGTATGATAGAGGACTATTTGTCAAAAATTTTTGACACCTCATTTATATTTTTGTGTCTGTCCATTCTCGAGATATCGATATTTTACTGTTTTTTGTACTTTATTCCAAATTTAATAGAAATCATCAAAATTTGACTACAGGACTGGGTCCTATACATCATTGTGACTGCAATAAGCCCAAACTCGGGCCCATTATCATTAGGAATAAGGATTTTGGAAAAAATCCGCCATTTTGTTTTTTCGACGAAATTTTTTAACCTAGGATATCTCGAGAACGGGAAGACCTAGGAAATTACGATTTGGACACCAGAGGGTGAAATTACTGTGTCTATAAATTGTATTTATTTTTGGGCGTTTTTAAGCCCAAAAAGTTTTTCGGTCTGGATTTGTTTCTGGGACACGGGGAAGGTCGAGCCGAATAGTTCACCCAAGATCCGGTTTCTCTGCGACGTTTGGTTGCGAAGTTGTAAGCTCCCAAAGTGGGACTTTGACAGCTCGGCGGCCATTTTGGAAATCTTTGACTCGCCACAGCTCCGCGGCCGGAGGTCGTAGAGATTTGCGGATTGGACAGTTGGTGTTAGGGGCCCTCTGCCCATACTCTCCCCAAATTTGGGGTAGATCGGAGTGATAAATTATCCGGGTCCTGGAAACGGTTCCAGCCGACAGAGAAGGTCAGACTGAGCCAAATAGGCCCAAGCTCGGGTGTTCTGCGGCAGCTAGTTAGGGAGTTACAGCCTGTCAAAGTTGTACTTTGACAGCTCCGCGGCCATTTTGGAAATTTTCTATCGTCAATATCTCCCAGACGGGTTGTCGTAGAGCTCTAGGGTTTTCTTTTGGTACATCTCTGTGTCCAGCCCTATCGATTGTGTAACCTTTCAGGCATTTTCAGGCTCTTTAAATTCTTCAGCCTGAAAACTGTGCAGGTGGGTAGAACTCATCAAGCCCATTGGAAAAGCCCAAGACACGGTGTCGTTCGGACCATTGGTTCCGGAGATATAGAAGGTTAAAAACATCTGGCCGCCATCTTGGATTTTTACCAAAAACTTTGGGCCTGGATATCTTCGGAACTAATAGGGCTAGGTGTACCGTGTTTGGGGTCATTGGGAGGGGCTCGAGGAGAGCTATCCGCTGGACATCGCAAATAGGCTCTACATAGAGTCAAAAATTTTTCTTTGTGTATTCGAGTGGACTGGCCCCAGGAGGGTGTTGACAGCTCATAAAAGGGCTTATTTTGTACCACCTTCTTGCATGAAGGGGACTTAATATATTCTATTTAAACATTTTTATTTAACGGTAGCAAGATTGAGGGCAAAGTAGGAGCAGCCCTCTCAGTATGGAGTGGAGGAGAGGAAAGAAGAGCCCACAAGCTCAAGCTACCGTCGTACTGCACAGTCTACCAGGCTGAACTCCTGGCCATTTGTAGGGCCACAGCAGAGGCACTAAGATGCGGCAAGCCTAGCTGCGCCATTTTGAGCGATTCCCGCTCAGCACTAGAGACAGTGGCCAACCCGGTTTCCCCCCACCCCCTAGCAGTTGAAGCGCGATCAAACATCAAGCGCGGCCGACTCCAGAACAAGGTCGTAGATCTGTTCTGGATTAAAGCGCATGCAGGGCTGGAGGGGAATGAGCGGGCAGACCAACTGGCCAAGGAAGCTGCGCTCAATGACAAACGGAAGCCCGACTACGATGGATGCCCGGTCTCATTCATCAGGCGACAGATTCGTATGAGGTCGCTTGATGAATGGGACAGGAGGTATAGAAGCGGCGAAACAGCCGCCGGTACTAAGATGTTTTTCCCCGAAATAATAAGATCCTATAAAATTCTTCGTCAAATCCAGCCAGCCGGAATTATTACGCAAATATTGACGGGACACGGCGGGTTCTCCGCATACCTGAATAGGTTCAAGTGCAAGGAGAGCCCGTCGTGTATCTGTGATCCTAACGTAGATGAGACGGTCGCGCATATTCTCTTCGAGTGTCCGGTTTTCGGAAGGCGGAGACGCGAGGCCGAAATGCTACTAGACGAGGCACTTAATCCCGAAAATGTCGCAAAAATAATAATAAATAAGAAGAAATATCCATTGTTTTTAGAATACTGTGTTAATATAGGTAGTAAAGTAATTATAAGAAATAAGTAGAATAAATTATGTCTTACACATATTGTATTTATATGCGCATAGACATATTATACATAGATAATAAAACAAATGTATTTAACCAGTAAGATAAAAGATAAGATATGATAGTAAATAAGGTTTGTAATCCCGTTAGTATAAGATAGTATATAAGAAATGTGTAGTGTGTAAGCCACTGTTGTTTTATTTTATCTCGCTATAATAAGCAAATGTATTTTCTCTCTGTAATATCTTAAGTGTATGTGTGTAATTGTAATCTCCTTTCTGTTATTGTTTATTGCTTTATTTAAATAAAAATAACCCCTGAAAAACTCATTTGCTAGAAATAAGCTCTGACTATGTTAGAGGTAGCTCGCGGGCCGGGCCAGAGAGCGCCCGGACAGGAAAAAAAAAAAAAAAAAAAAAAAAAAAAAAACCTAACCTAACCTAACCTAACCTAACCTTTTTTTTTTTTTTTTTTTTTTTTTGTTGACCCAGGGAAATCGCTGACCGATACCCAGCAGTTCCGGGGGGAACCGCTGGGTTATGTGGGGGTTGCACCCACTAAAACCCTGGAGTGTTCCTTCGCTCGCCTACGGGGCTGCGGGACCCGCTTGGCCTACAACCGCGTGCCCCGCTGGCGTTGCTCCGTTTCGGAGCCCTTCTCGGCGGGGCGGGGCTGGTTCTCTATTTTGAGATTCAGCCCCGCCCCACTCCACCTCTCTCTCCTCCTAGCACTGAGGCGCCCGGGAACACTTGGGCGTCTCAGTGCGTGGGACCTATGTGCAGACGGAAGACCCCCCGGTCTTCCGCCCACGGTCCCTGGCGTTACGGCGGCATTTGGCCCGCGAAGGCCAGACGCCGCCTTCCACGTCTGCGGCGGCGAATTGGGAGCGAGTCAACATCGTCTTCTCGCTCCCGCTCCGCCGCCTCCTTCCGCGACATAACTTCGTCGCAAAAGGACGCGGCCGCCTGCCAAGACTCGTCGCTGTCGACCATCGCCCTGAGGAGGGCCGGCAGCGACAAGTCGCTCCCGACAGTCGCGGACAAGGCGGCACGAGGGACCTCCCAAGCAGGGCACTCCTCGCGCGTATGCTGCGCCGTGTCCGCGACTCCCGCCACACAATGGTGGCACACCTCCGAGGGCTCCCTTCCCGCCACCCGGCACAGGTATCTCCCGAAGCAACCGTGCCCGGTGATCATCTGTGTCAGGTGGAAGGAGAGAGCCCCGTGCCGCCGCTCGAGCCATTCGCGGAGAATGGGCCGAACGGCGGCCACCACCTCTCGGCTCACGCTTGGATCCTCCAGGCGGGCCGCCCACCTCCGCAGGAGAGTGTCACGCGCTTCCTCCCGCCAGTGACGAATCTCCCGCAGATGGGGACGGCCACCACCCGCGATCACCTCCTTCGTTCGCCAGTACACCGCGGCGAGTACCTCGGCTTCGAGGTCCCACGGCGGCGTACCGGCGAGCACGCACGCACCGACGCAAGACACGGTGCGGTACGCCCGGGCCATCCTGAGCGCCATGGCACGCTGCGGACGTCGCAGCGCTGCCAGATTTCGGGCGCTCATAGGTCCTGCCCATATTGGCGCCCCGTAGAGCGCCATGGAGCGCACCACACCAGCGTAGAGGCGTCGGCATGCACTTCCAGGCCCCCCAACGTTCGGGAGGATCCGCCCCAGGGCCCCAGCAGTGGCCAACAACTTTGGGGCCAACCGCCGGAAATGCTCCTCAAACTTCCATCGGCCGTCGAGGACAAGTCCCAGGTACTTCATTGAAGTACCGACGGCGATGGAAGTCCCTCCCACAATAATGGACGCTCCCGACGGTGGCCTGTTTCGGGGCCCATGAAAGGCAAGGGCCTCCGATTTTTCCAAGGCCACCTCGAGCCCCAGGGCACGGATCCTCCCCACAACCTGGGCCACGCCCGCAGTGGCCAGGAGGGACGCCTCTCTGTAGGTGCCGCCGCGAGCCAACACGAGGGTATCGTCAGCGTAGCAAATTACGCTAACCCCCCGCAAAGTGGCCCCGCGCAGCACCCAGTCATAGCCGATGTTCCACAGGAGCGGGCCTAGAACCGACCCCTGTGGAACACCGCAAGACATTTCCCTCCTCCCCTCGCCGACACTCGTCGGGAAGATGACGACTCTCCCGGTAAAGTAGTCGGCGATGACCCTCTGCAGGTATTGCGGTACACCGTGGTACCGCAGCGCCACCTTGACCGTTTCCCAGGGCAGCGTGTTGAATGCATTGCGAATGTCCAATGAGACCGCAAGCATCACGCCGCCCCGGGAGACCTCCTCCTCGGCGAGGTCCCTCACCCGCGCGACGGCATCCAGGGTCGACCTACCCCGGCGAAAACCAAACTGTGCGTCGTCCAGGTCCGGATCCATGCACTCGACCAGGCGAGCAGCGAGCACGCGCTCGAAGAGTTTGCTCACCTCGTCGAGCAGCACAATCGGACGGTAGGACGACGGCAGTCCGGCCGGGCGCCCCGCCTTCAGTAGAAGGACGAGCTTGCCCGTCTTCCACCGCTTCGGGAACCGACCCTGCGCCATACATGCGGTGAAGAGGGACCTCACCCTCTCGCTGATTTCCTTCAGCGCGATCACCAAGGCGGTCCCCGGTACACCGTCCGGGCCCGGGGCAGTCTTCCTCATCTTCAGTTTGAGGACGACCGCCCCGAATTCGGCCTCCGATACCGGTGGAGCGGGGAAATCGTCCTCAGCAGATCGCGCATGGAGTCGGGCCATCGCCGGAGGCACCCACTCATCCCGTTGTGGGAAGAGGGTGCCAACCACTTGGTCCAAAAAGGCCCCGTCCACACTTGACGTG
The DNA here is from genome assembly GCA_947623365.1 of Achlya flavicornis. NCBI lineage: Eukaryota > Metazoa > Arthropoda > Insecta > Lepidoptera > Drepanidae > Achlya > Achlya flavicornis. Next base: position 16,695 of record OX392490.1, read on the forward strand.
AGGGGGGGAGCCCAGGGCCGCAGCTTCTTGCGGACCACCTTGTACGGCCTACCCCAAGGGTCGCCATCGAGGATCCGCAGCCAGTCCTCCCACGCCGCCTCCTTGGCCCGCGCGATTGCCAGTTGGAAGGATTCGCGTAGAGCCCTATAAGCGGCGTAGGAGGCGTTCTCCTCCTGAGTGTACCGGACCCGCCTTCGCCTGCACCGAGTGTATCGGCGGCGAGCCCTACCGCAAGCGATACGCATGTGGCGGAGCTCGTTGTTCCACCAATACACCCGAAGCCACGCGGGGAGGGGTCTCGCCCTGGGCATCGCCGCATCGCATATGCGAGCCAACGAAGCATCAAGGCGACTCGCCTCCTCGTCCACGTCCTGACCGATAGCGGGCCCGGACACCCAGTCCTCGATGATTGCAGCCTCTCTGGCGACCTCCCTGTCGAGCCGCCCCAACACCCAGCGCGGACCACCCCCAACAACAGAGGACCGGGCCGAGCCTCGCGAGTCGGTAGGGAGCGTGGAGACATCAAATCGGATATAGCGATGATCCGACAGTGTCTCCACGTCCACCACCACCCTCCAACCCCGGACACGGCGCGCCAGGGCAGTCGATGCCAACGTAATATCGACTATCGACCCACCCTGTTGCCGCACGCACGTGTCCTCCGATCCCGTGTTGAGAACGGCCAAGCCCAAGGATATCGCCCACTCCTCCAGACACTCGCCCCGCGCATCCGTCACTGGAGATCCCCACGCCGTAGATTTGGCATTGAAATCCCCAGCAACTAGCACGGGGCTAGGGGCTACCTGCCCAACCAGAGATCCCACCTCCACGAGCATTTGCTCGAAGTCGGCGAGACTCCGGCTGGGAGAGAAGTACACCCCTATAACTGTGACGCCACCCACGGCAGCCAGCACGTAGCCCCTACCCTTCGACACATGGTCAATGGGCGGGGCGCCAGCGGCAGCCGGGGCGGCGATGGCCACCAAACCCTCCCGGTCCCCAACCCAGTCATCCCGAGCGGGGACGAAGTAGGGCTCGGCGACCACGGCTACTTTAATTCCCCACTCTACCAGGGTCTGGGACAATAGATCCTGGGCCCTAGCAGAGTGGTTAATATTCGCCTGCAGTATGGGTAGACCGGACATTTATGGCGCGGTTTCCATTGGCTCCTCCACAATTGGGCGCTGGGTAGGCCCGCTGCCCTTGGCCTTTTTCTTTTTCGATTTGGCCTTCTTTGGCTTCCCCTGTTTCTCTCCATTTACACAGCCTACTCCGCCGAGAGGGTGCCCAGCCGGTTTGCCGGCTGCTGCGCATATAGCGCAGTTGGGCTCGGCCCGGCATTGACGCGCCCGGTGGCCCAGCTTTCCGCAGCGGAAGCAAAGACCACTGCGGTCCACCTCCGACTCACATTTGCTGGCGACGTGGCCCAGGTTGAGGCACCTGAAGCACCTCAGAGGCCTCGCCTCCAGCAGGGCAACTCTAGCCGAAACCCAGCCCACTTTAAGGCGTCCGGCGCCGACTACAGCCTTGGCGGCAGCCACCGGGCAGCTGAGCCACATCGAGGCCCGGTCGCTAATGATACCGGGCTTGATGTCGTCGGCATGACATCCTCCCTGCGCAGCGAAAGCTGCCACCACCTCAATGGCGGTGACGGAATCCTCCAATTCCGACACCAACACATCCACCCTCTTAACCGGGCGCGAAATCTTCACAACCTCTGCGCTGAGGACCTCTCTGAGCTTAGTGGCCAGAGAGTCGGCCTTCTCAGCGCTCCCATCCCCGATAATTTCAAGGATGCGGGCGCCGGTGACCGTAGTCCTGCAGCGCATCTCCTCTATCCCGAGACTCACTTCATCGATGCGATCCCGAGCCTCCCTCAATACGGAGCTATAGCTCGCACCACGCTGTGCCGCGTCCGGCTGCAGTGTTAAGGTCACCGCAGCCGTATTCGGTGCACGCAGCTTCGCTACCGCCGCCGCCGCCTTTTTGCTCTGGGTGCTGATCTGCTTGCCAGAGCTGACTGCACCCCGAGCAGCAACTAAAGTCCACTGCTCCGTCAACGGAGGCGGCGGGGGAGCATCCCGCACAGGGCTAGGATCCCTAACGGGGGCCGGGACCGACTTTTTCCCTTTGCCTTTGCCCTTAGCCTTAGGCTTAGGCTGAGCTGCGGGCGCCGGGGGTTTTGGGGCCTTCTTTGGTGTGGGGGCTTTTACCCCCGCCTCAGATGTTTGGGGCTTGGAAGCCCGCTTGGGTTTAGGGGCTGAGACCCCCGACCCAGATGGTTGCGGTTGTGGCACTGCCACTTCCACGGCCTCATCCTCCACCCTTTTCTTGTCAGCCGCCAGCGGCGGCCGCAACCTCGGTTCTGGGAGGAGGCGGTCTTGTATGCCGTCAAACCTCGCGTTCAGCATCGCGCTGAATTGAGCGATGCTCGCACGCGAGGCCTCCGCCAACATCTCCTTAAGGGCGGGGACGGCCGCCGCTGCTGTCGACTGGCTACGCAGCTCATCCACTTCTTGGCGAAGCCCCGCTAGCTGGGCGGAGAGCAGCTGGTTCGCCGCCTCCAGCTTCACCACTTCCTCCGACACGGTGCGGGCCCTCATGGCTGCAGCAGCCTCCTTAATTGTGTCCGATGCATCTTTGAGGATCTTTTGGTATGTCCCCTTGAGATGATTGGACTTCACAGCTAGTATCGCGACCGTGTCGGACGCGTCTATAACTAGTTTATTGAGCGCAGACATAGTCTGCGCTCTGTTTTCACCCGGGGTTGGCGGGTTGAGGCCGCGACGGCAGGCGTGCTTGGATTCGCGGAACATCTTCGCCATTCGTTCTATCTCTTCCTCAGCTGTAAGGCGGGCTTCTTCTGTATTTTTACGGGCCTTGGCGTCCGCTAAAGCCGCCGCCGTCGGTCTCCACATCGACGGGCGGCTTTTTATCCTCTTTGTCTTGTGTGCCGCGCCTTTTGGTGGCGACATCGTCTCCTCCTCGTTCTCGTCCTCCTCTTCACCAGCAGGCCGCTTTAGATACTTGGAGCGCCGCCTCTCCGTTTCTAACGACTCCACACTAATCATACTGGAATCTGTAGTGCTGCCCGACTCAGAAAGCCGCGTCACCGACACGCGCAACTCACGCGCACACAACTCCTTCACTCTTGCACTCTCCTCCTCTCTCGTCATTTCTACCTTTGTTATATTATTTATTGTATCCATATTTGAACCCACGAGAATGGGGGAAAAAACGGTCCGCCCGGGCAGAGACCCCTGTACCCGGGTAAGCCTAGCATAACCCGCGTTGGTGTTGGCTGGTGCCAACGCGGAGACACGCACTAACAACCACAATCTGTGTGGCCATTCATCTCCTCGCGGTGCGGCGCCGCTTGAGATTCAGGTATTTTTTAAAGAGGTTTACTTCCTCACAGACCCGGCCAATTAAGGCAAGGTCCCCCGGTCCACGTAGGCCTCCTGCCATCGTTGTGGGTTACGGGATGACCGGCGGGGCCTTGAAAAAGGCCGTTTACGGAGGCAGTGTGCACACCGTGACCGCCGCTCCCTCCACGTCGGAAATTGGAAAAGGAAGAGAATGGAAGGACAGATAGGGGAGAATAGGAAAGGAAGAGAGGGGAAGGAAATGAAAGGGAAAGGAAGTGTTGCTCTTCGTCAGATCCCTCACCCCGTGCCTCCCGGTATGGGTATCCCTGCCGGTATAGCCACGAGGATCCTTGGGACACGCAAGCCCCCCCACCACGACAAGGTGGCAACACGTCGGGGGGGAACCTAACCTAACCTTTTTTTTTTTTTTTTTTTTTTGTTGACCCAGGGAAATCGCTGACCGATACGCAGCAGTTCCGGGGGGAACCGCTGGGTTATGTGGGGGTTGCACCCACTAAAACCCTGGAGTGTTCCTTCGCTCGCCTACGGGGCTGCGGGACCCGCTTGGCCTACAACCGCGTGCCCCGCTGGCGTTGCTCGTTGCTCTGCAACGGAGCCCTTCTCGTTGGGGCGGGGTTAAGTCTCTTAGTTGAGACTCAGCCCCACCCCAATCCACCTCTCTCTCTCTCCTCCTAGCACTGAGGCGCCCAGGAACACTTGGGCGTCTCAGTGCGTGGGACCTATGTGCAGACGGAGGACCCCCCGATCATCCGCCCACGGTCCCTGGCGTTACGGCGGCATTTGGCCCGCGAAGGCCAGACGCCGCCTTCCGCGTCTGCGGCGGCGAATCGGGAGCGAGACGACATCGTCTTCCCGCTCCCGCTCCGCCGCCTCCTTCTGCGACATGACTTCGTCGCTGAAGGACGCTGCCGCCTGCCAAGACTCATCGCTGTCGACCATCGCCCTAAGGAGGGCCGGCAGCGACAAGTCGTTCCCGACAATCGCGGACAAGGCGGTACGAGGGACCTCCCAAGCAGGGCACTCCTCGCGAGTATGTTGCGCCGTGTCCGCGACTCCCGCCACACAATGGTGGCACACCTCCGAGGGCTCCCTTCCTGCCACCCGGCACAGGTACCTCCCGAAGCAACCGTGCCCGGTGATCATCTGTGTCAGGTGGAAGGAGAGAGCCCCGTGCCGCCGCTCGAGCCATTCGCGGAGAATGGGCCGAACGGCGGCCACCACCTCTCGGCTCGCGCTTGGATCCTCCAGGCGGGCCGCCCACCTCCGCAGGAGAGTGTCACGCTCTTCCTCTCGCCAGTGACGAAGCTCCCGCGGATGGGGACGGCCATCAGCCACGATCGCCTCCTTTGTTCGCCAGTATACCGCAGCGAGTACCTCGGCTTCGAGGTCCCACGGCGGCGTACCGGCGAGCACGCAAGCACCGACGCACGATACGGTGCGGTACGCCCGGGACATCCTTAGCGCCATGGCGCGCTGCGGACGTCGCAGCGCAGCCAGATTTTGGGCGCTCATACGCCCTGCCCATATTGGCGCCCCGTAGAGCGCCATGGAGCGCACCACACCTGCGTAGAGGCGTCGGCATGCACTTCCAGGCCCCCCAACGTTCGGGAGGATCCGCCCCAGGGCCCCAGCAGTGGCCAACAACTTTGGGGCCAACCGCCGGAAATGCTCCTCAAACTTCCATCGGCCGTCGAGGACAAGTCCCAGGTACTTCATTGAAGTACCGACGGCGATGGAAGTTCCTCCCACAATAATAGAGGCTCCCGACGGTGGCCTGATTCGGGGCCCATAAAAGACAAGGGCCTCCGATTTTTCCAGGGCCACCTCGAGCCCCAGGGCACGGATCCTCCCCACAACCTGGGCCACTCCCGCCGTGGCGAGGAGGGACGCCTCTCGGTAGGTGCCGCCGCGAGCCAACACGAGGGTATCGTCAGCGTAGCAAATTACGCTTACCCCCCGCAACGTGGCCCCGCGCAGCACCCAGTCGTAGCCGATGTTCCACAGGAGCGGGCCTAGAACCGACCCCTGTGGAACACCGCACGACATTTCCCTCCTCCCCTCGCCGACACTCGTCGGGAAGATGACGACTCTCCCGGCAAAGTAATCGGCGATGACCCTCTGCAGGTATTGCGGTACACCATGGTATCGCAGCGCCGCCTTGACCGTTTCCCAGGGCAGCGTGTTGAATGCATTGCGAATGTCCAATGAGACCGCAAGCAACACGCCGCCCCGGGAGACCTCCTCCTCGGCGAGGTCCCTCATCCGCGCAACGGCATCCAGGGTCGACCTACCCCGGCGGAAACCGAACTGTGCGTCGTCCAGGTCCGGATCCATGCACTCGACCAGGCGAGCAGCGAGCACGCGCTCGAAGAGTTTGCTCACCTCGTCGAGCAGCACAATCGGACGGTAGGACGACGGCAGTCCGGCCGGGCGCCCCGCCTTCAGTAGAAGGACGAGCTTGCCCGTCTTCCAGCATTGCGGGAAACGACCCCGCGCCATACATGCAGTGAAGAGGGACCTCACCCTCTCGCCGATTTCCTCCAGCGCGACGACCAAGGCGGTCCCCGGTACACCGTCCGGGCCCGGGGCAGTCCTCCTCATCTTCAGTTTGAGGATGACCGCCCCGAATTCGGCCTCCGATACCGGTGGAGCGGGGGAATCGTCCTCAGCAGATCGCGCATGGAGTCGGGCCATTGCCGGGGGCACCCATTCACCCCGTTGTGGGAAGAGGGTGCTAACCACTTCGTCCAAAAAGTCCCCGTCCACACTTGACGTGAGGGGGGGAGCCCAGGGCCGCAGCTTCTTGCGGACCACCTTGTACGGCCTACCCCAAGGGTCGCCTTCGAGGATCCGCAGCCAGTCCTCCCACGCCGCCTCCTTGGCCCGCGCGATTGCCAGTTGGAAGGATTCGCGCAGAGCCCTGTAAGCGGCGTAGGAGGCGTTCTCCTCCTGAGTGTACCGGACCCGCCTTCGCCTGCACCGAGTGTATCGGCGGCGAGCCCTACCGCAAGCAATACGCATGAGGCGGAGCTCGTTGTTCCACCAATACACCCGAAGCCACGCGGGGAGGGGTCTCGCCCTGGGCATCGCCGCGTCGCATATGCGAGCCAACGAAGCATCAAGGCGCCTCGCCTCCTCGTCCACGTCCTGACCGATAGCGGACCCGGACACCCAGTCCTCGATAATTGCAGCCTCTCTGGCAACCTCCCTATCGAGCCGCCCCAACACCCAGCGCGGACCACCCCCAACAACAGAGGACCGGGCCGATTGCGAGTCAGTAGGGAGGGTGGAGACATCAAACCGGATGTATCGATGGTCCGATAGTGTCTCCACCCCCTGGACAACACGCCATCCACGGACACAATGCGCCAATGATGGACTGGCAAAGGAGAGATCAACAATGGAGCCCCCCTCTCGTCGGACGCACGTAAGGACAGTACCCTGATTTAAAATTACCAGCCCCTGCTCGATGATCCATTCTTCTAAAACTCTTCCTCTCGCATCTGTTGACGGGGAGCCCCACATTGGAGACTTGGAATTAAAATCCCCTAGGATAATAATAGAGCGAGGGTGGGTTCGTAAGGCGAGTGCACCTATCCGTAACATAAGATCCTCGAAATCAGGAAGGTGGCGATTTGGGGAAAAATAAACCCCCACCACAATGATATCTCCATGTTGTGCCGCAACGTAGCCACGACCCCTCTCTATGCATTCGAGGGGCGGGAACAAAGACTGAGCCGAGATTATGGCCACTGAGCCTTCAATGTCTCCTACCCATCTAGATGTGGGAGGAACGTAGTAAGGCTCAGAGACTATCGTCAGATCGATTGACCACTCCGCCAAGGTTTGGAGCAGAAGGTCCTGGGCCCTGGCAGAGTGGTTTATATTAGTTTGTAGGAAGCGAATCTTTGGAGACATTAAAGAGTTTCCATTGATGTCGCTTCCTCCTGTTCCGAGCGCTGGGCAGGTGCTGCTTGTGGCGGGCACGCTGCTGTGGCTGGATGTGACTTCTTGCTCCTAGTTTGGGCGGACGGGCAGTCTTTACTGCCGGTTAGATGGTCCACTGGTTTGTCCGAGGACGCACACACGAGACAATGCGGGGGGGCTGAGAAGCCGTTGGCTTTGTGCCCAGATATGCCACATCGGAAGCAACGATCGCCGCATTCCACGCCCGCGGTGCACCGCACACCGACATGCCCATCCAGCAAACAGCGGTAACAACGCATGGGCCTCGGTTTCAACATTTTTATTTGTGCCGACACCCATCCAACAAGTAATCTTCCGCCCTCTGCCAACTTTTGGGCTGCTGCCACAGGGCATGTGACAAGAGCGGAACCGAGGCCGTTCGGGCCAGGACGGATCTCCGCAGATTTGATTTCGTCCGTAGAACAACCACCGACTTTTGCGACAGCCGCCACAAGTTCTTCTTTTGTGATGGAGTCGTCTAGCTCCACAATGCGCATGTCAACAGACTTGGAGGGCCGCGAGATTCGGACGTCTGCGCTTGACAGAGATTCTCTCAGTTTCTCTGCTAAGGCATCGGCTTTTGGGCCACTCGTGGCTCCTGGGACTTCCAACAGGCGGGCTCCCGTAACTGTTAATTTACAGCGGAGGCCCGTAATACCTAATTCTTCCAAATTAACGCTCTGTTTCGCTTTGCTGAGGATTTCAGCGTAGGATACACCGCGTTCGACTGCTTCCGGCTTCAGTGTCAGCACCACTGCTGTTGAGCGAGGGGGGCGAAGCCAACCTAACCTAACCTAACCTAACCTAACCTAACCTAACCTAACCTAACCTAACCTAACCTAACCTAACCTAACCTAACCTAACCTAACCTAACCTAACCTAACCTAACCCTATATAGAGCTAAAAATTTTGTACCTATATTTTATACCCATTTGTATTATTTCGTGTTCTCTTGTTTCGGACTCGACGCCCACAGTGTTATACCTATGTGAGACAGGAACTCTACATAGAGCACTTATAGTTAAATACATAAATTTACTAACCTATACTTACCTGGGTTACTTACCTGTGCTACTAACCGGCGTTACTTACCTGCGCGTCCTCGTGGACCGGTGAAACTGCTAAAGACGAGTACCTGAAACGGAAAAATACATACTGTTAATATTAGATCGAACACGCAAATTGACTTGCCCTTTACTGAGAGCTCAATTGACCGACTGACCACCAATTAGTGGTGGTAAGTCACTGTCACTATTTGACGTTATTTTATACATTTTATTTACAATTTATACACTATATTTACACTTTTGAATTTACACTATTTTTTTATTTTATTTTATTATTAGCCTATACTGTCCCACTGCTGGGCAAAAGCCTCCCTTTCCTTTTTCCATACTTCTCGGTCGGCTGCAACGCTGAACCAGTTATTTTTGAAATTGTCTAATTCGTCCCGCCATCTCCGGCGAGGTCTGCCACGGCACCGCTTAACATTTTGTGGGGTCCACTCTGTGGTAATTTTCGCCCACATATCATTCGGCATGCGGCACACGTGTCCAGCCCAGTCCCACTTCAACTTAGTACACTATTTACAAACTTTATATTATTTAACCGCGACCCTCTAACAAACATGTTCTCAGCTTTGCGTACCCCCTCAAAAAAGACTGACGCCACCAAATCCCCCGGGAAATTGGAACAGGCCGAACCAGCTTTAACCTCAACCTCCACAAACCGTAAGAATGTAGAGGAATCTGGCAAAAGCCAATCACAACCAAACCCCCGATCACCCCAAAAAATATCTCAGGCGACGGTGCTCCTCCCCAAGACTAAACCAAAAATGACTCGCTCGCAAGAGGACAAAAGTACTACGAGCAGAACATCTATCGGGGACTCGGAGAGCCCAGCACCGAAGCCAGTGTATGTTTCACGATTGTCTGAGGCTAGAGCCTGCCTTAACAAGGCTAAACTGCACCTGAACAACTCGAGAAACCTCAGGACAGAAATAAAAGTAGAAGTCACAACCGCTGTAGAAAGACTTTACCAACTGGTAAAAGAAGGGGAAAAAGTGAATGGGAAGGAAAAGGGCAGTACTACAGAAGGCCAAGGAAAGGATGTTGCAACACAAAAGGATGAAGTGATGGGAGAGGAAGTGAAGGAGCAGCAATTCACTCAAGTGCTCTCCACATTAGACGAACAAACTCGGCTAATGAAGGAGAACAATGAGCGAATAAAAGAGCTGCAACTCGCAATGGAGAAGCAGAAGGAGAATCTGGAGAGGGCCACGTATGCCAGTGTCTTGGCCGGCGGAAACGAAAAGAAATCTTCGGGGCAGACCACCTTACACTCCATCGTGATCTCATCCAAAAATGAAAAGGAAACAGGGGAGGATGTGTTGCAACAAGTGAGACAGGCAGTCAACGCCAAGGAAGGGGGGGTAAACATAGAAAATGTAAGGAAGGCAAAGGACAGGAAAGTAATCTTAAGCTGCAAAACCAACAAGGAAAGACAGGACTTAAAAGAAAGGATAAACAGGGCAGGAACCAACTTGAGTGTAGAGGAGATCAAGAACAAAGACCCACTACTGATTCTTATTGATGTTCTATCTATCAATACTGACGATGACATTCTTAAAGCCTTGAAAAATCAAAACGCAAAGGTCTTTGAAGACCTAAGCAAAGAGGACAGAAGAATCGAAATAAAGTTCAGAAAGAGAGCCAGGAACCCTCTTTCCTGCCATGTTATCCTTAAGGTGTCACCGATACTGCACAAACGAATGACTGGACTGGAAAAGCTATCGATCGACATGCAAAAGATTAAAGTCGCAGACCAGTCACCACTGATCCAATGCTCATGCTGTCTGGGATACGGGCACACTAGGCGCTTCTGCAAAGACACCGTCGAAAAGTGCAGCCACTGTGCAGGTCCCCATTTGAAAGCCGACTGCCCTGACTGGCTTTCCGGCGCGATCCCAACATGCTGTAATTGCACAATGGCCAAACTGGACAAGGTTGAACACAGTGCATTCGACCGGGACTGCCCAGTGAGGCAAAAGTGGGAAGCGCTAGCACGAGCATCTGTTGCTTATCATTGCTAAGGTGGTAGTCGGCTCTCACATGGACTCTAACTCACCCCCCACCAGAGAACCATCACCATATCTCCTAGCCCAGGTAAACCTCCAACGCAAAAAACTCGCCACAGACGAGTTAATGATCGAGGCGAGCAAAAGAAGGATTTCCCTAGCGCTAATCCAGGAACCATACGTAGGAAGCTTAAAAAGTATGAAGAGTAGAACAGGAACAAGGATCTTCCAAAACACCAGTACAGGAGAAGGGACAGTCAAGGCAGCAATCGCCGTCTTCGATCAAGAAATGGATGTAATCCAGTACCCGCAACTCACCACCAATAACATCGTGGTGGTGAGGATCCGAACTGGTGCTTGGGAGGTCATAGTCATATCCTTCTACTTCGAGCCAGACCAACCGATAGAGCCTTACCTGGAGCAGCTCAGAAAAGTCTGCGAGGAACTGGGACCAGGGAGAATTCTAATGGGTGGAGACACAAACGCCAAGAACACCTGGTGGGGGAGTGACAAAATAGACCATAGGGGCGAAGATATGGCAGGCGCTCTAGAAGATTTGAGAATGCAGATACTCAACGACGGTGACTTGCCTACGTTCGACACGGTAAGAGGCGGCAGAAGGCTGACCAGTCATGTGGACATAACCGCCTGTTCAGAGGATCTTCTCGCGTTGGTTTGCAACTGGGAAGTCATTGAAGACCTTACAGGATCAGACCACAACGGCATTATATTCAAAATTAGATTACAAAAGGAAAAAGGGATAAGCATCAATAGAACAACACGTAAATATAAAACTAAGAATGCAAATTGGAGCCAGTTTAATGATAAACTGGACCAATTAAGAGCATCAAAACAAATAAATTTAATAAACATAGAAAATATACAAAATAGAGAACAATTAGACAAATTTATAGAACTATATACAGGAACAATAACAGAAGCATGTGACCAAACTTTAAAGAAAAAAGGAACACAACAAAAACTAAGAATGCCGTGGTGGTCGGAAAACCTGGAAAAAATGAAGAGGGAAGTTGCGACCAAAAAGCGCAGAATCCGCTGCGCAGCCGCCATCCGAAGATCAGTTGTCGTCGATGAGTATCTGCAAGCTAAGGAGAGGTATGAGATGGAAGCCAAACAAGCACAAGTGGACAGCTGGAAAGACTTTTGCCAGAAGCAGGATAGGGAGGGGGTATGGGAGGGTATCTATAGGGTGATAAGGGGAACAACAACCAGGCAGGAGGATATCCCACTGGTCAAAGACGGGAAACAGGCGAGCCAAGAAGAATCGGCAAAAATTCTGGCGGAAGCCTTCTACCCGGAGGACCTCGAAACGGACGAGAACTCATACCATCGGCAGATTAGAGCACTAGCAGACCGGGTAAACGACCTTGTCGAGGGAGAAACCCACGATGAGGCATTCACCAGGGTGGAGCTCTGCACTGCGATGGAGAGCTTTAATCCGAAGAAGGCCCCCGGGGTGGACGGCTTTACAGCCGACATTTGCGGCCGGGTGGTATTCAGGGACCTGGATCTGCACCTGGCCCTCATGAACAAGTGCCTTAGATTGGGCCACTTCCCCTCAAAATGGAAGGAAGCAACGGTTGTTGTTCTTAGGAAGCCTGGCAAAACAAACTATACTGACCCCAAGTCATACAGACCCATAGGCCTTTTGCCGGTCTTGGGGAAAGTACTGGAAAAAATGGTCGTACGCCGGTTGCAATGGTATCTGGTACCTCGCACAAACCCACGCCAATATGGCTTCACGCCACAGAGGAGCACGGAGGACGCCCTCTATGACCTGGTACAACTGTTGAGAATCAAGTTGAAAGACAAGAAACTCATAACGGTTGTATCATTGGACATAGAGGGCGCCTTCGATAGCGCCTGGTGGCCTGCCATAAGGGTTAGATTGGCGGAAGAGAAGTGCCCGGTGAACCTGCGCCGACTAATAGACAGTTATCTCCAGGACCGTAATGTCGCTGTGAGGTATGCTGGCCAGGAACACAGAAAGGGCACATCCAAGGGATGCGTCCAAGGCTCGATTGGAGGCCCCATTTTATGGAACCTCCTCTTGGACCCATTGCTCTGGGAGTTACAGGAACGCGGCATCTATTGTCAGGCTTTCGCCGATGATATAGTCCTGGTCTTTGAAGGGGATACAGCGCTTGAAATCTCGGGGCGCGCCAATGCCGCTCTCGAACATGTGCGGGAGTGGGGTGTCAAAAATAAACTTAAGTTTGCACCACATAAGACGAATGCAATGGTTCTAACAAGAAAACTTAAGTATGACACACCACTCCTGCGCATGGGCGGGGTCGACATTGGAATGTCCTCTGAAATTAAAATCCTGGGACTTACCGTGGACGCCAAGTTGACCTTCAACAGCCATGTGGCTAATATCTGTAAAAAGGCACTTGGCGTCTACAAACAGCTGTCGAGGGCCGCAAAGGTCAGCTGGGGACTCCACCCAGAAATAGTGCGGATCATCTACACCGCCACGGTGGAGCCCATAGTCACATACGCAGCCAGCGCCTGGTCTCCGGCGACCAAAAAACTAGGCATTCAACGCCACTTAAACGCAGTCCAGAGAAGCTTTGCTCAAAAACTGTGTGGGGCATATCGCACGACCTCCCTTCATTCAGCTCTGGTTCTGGCCGGAATACTGCCGCTTGACCTTCGAGTACAAGAGGCAGCTGCCTTGTATGAGGCGAGGGCGGGAGTACCCCGGCCAGAGCTACGAGACAGAGAAGTCGAGCGAAGAGTGGAATACACATGTATCCCTCACCCGGGTAGGCATACTGCGATAGAGTTCATCTGCCTGGCAGACCAAGAGCAACTGGACAGACATAACAACCAGACTGTCCAGATTTACACAGATGGCAGCAAAATTGAGGGCAAGGTCGGCGCGGCGCTATCCTTATGGAATAGTGCAGCGGAGACTAAGGCCCTCAAATTCAAGCTAGCCCCATATTGCACGGTCTACCAAGCGGAACTTTTAGCAATATGCAAGGCCACCGAGGAGATACTTCGTGGAACAGAGCAGAGTTATAGCATCTATAGTGACTCAAGATCTGCACTGGAGACCATAACAAATCTCAGCACCACTCACCCCCTAGCAGTCAACACCCGCAAAAACCTAGAGGCCATTAATAATCAGAATAAAGCTGTGTCTTTATATTGGATTAAGGCCCATGCAGGCCTTGCGGGCAACGAGAGGGCAGATCAGCTAGCAAAGGACGCCGCGCTGAAAATAAAGACTAGGCCGGTATATGACTTGTGCCCGGTTTCATTCATCAAACGACAGATCCGAAAGGAATCGATTGATGAATGGAACCGGAGATATAAAGAGGGTGCGACAGCCAAAGTAACTAAATTATTCTTCCCAGACGTAACAACATCTTACAAAGCAATCAGAATTATAAAGCCAGCAAATGTTATCACCCAGGTACTGACGGGGCATGGCGGGTTCTCGGAGTACCTGAATCGCTTCAGGTGCAAAGAGAGCCCATCATGCATCTGCCAACCCGATACACCCGAAACAATAGAACACATTCTGGCAGAATGCCCAGCTCATGCCTTAAAAAGATTCGAGGTTGAAAACGCCATCGATACCAAAATTTTACCCGAAAACTTTAGAGAGTTAGTACACAGCAAAACAAAAAGGCAAAAATTTTTAGAATATTGTGTGCATATAGCAAAAATAGTAATAAGAAGAAATAAATAGGTAAAGAAAATTATGCTACATATATATTACCTTAGAATATAATATGAATAGCATAAGGTGGAATTGTGTAACAAGAAAATATAGCAATAAGCAATGTATAGATATGAAGACAATAAATGTATAAGATCGTATAACATGTTTAGAATAAGCAAATGTACTAGAAATAAGCAATGTCGTAGAGAAATAAGATATTAGTATATAAGACTCCTGTAGAAAAGCTTATGTATTACATATATAAAGAAAAGAACTGTAATGAAATCCGCTAATAAAAATAAATACCTTACCATCAATACCCAAATAAGAGTTTAAGTATGTATAGAAATAAGATAATTATAAGAAATAAAAATGGCTCTGATCATGTCAGAGGTAGCTCGCGGGCCGGGCCGATAGCGCCCGGACAGGAAAAAAAAAAAAAAAAAAAAAAAAAAAAAAACCTAACCTAACCTAACCTAACCTAACCTAACCTAACCACTTGATGTAAGTTCTGACCCATCTGTGACCGTGAACGGATCGTTTTTATAAGTGTTCCGCAGTTTTTAATACAAAAAACCGGTAAATCCTGCTCCGATTTGGTCGTGCGATACACCAAAAGTTGCGTCTTTGTACGCCCGATAAAATAGTGAAAGTGCAGTGAAAATCGGATTGCAGTGAAAGAAGTTATAAGTGTAAACGCGATTTATAACCTCAAAGTTGACAAGTTTTTTACACTTATCGTCACTTTCTGGGAGAACAAGATCGACGACCCCCCCATTTTTTGTTGCCGTTCGGAGGGGGCTATGACGTAGCACCTTTTTGGAGAAATCTGGATTTTTCCGGATACATCTGAAAAAGTTATAAGAAGAAAACTGAAAACCACGTGGACACGTGGTCCGTGAAGGAGCAACATTACCAGCTTTTATATGACATAGCCTTGAGGATCCGGACACCCCAAGACCAGCGCATCAAAAATTGGAATTTTTGGACATTTAATTTGTGAGTTATTCAAATTTTAAAGTCAAATCTTTGACAGCATATAACTCAGAAACTTCAGGCAGAGCACTATATTTTTAATAGACTATCGGCTGCGCGCTTGCCTAATTAGTATATTTTTAAATTTTTTAGATTTTTATCTTAATTGGATCTTTTTGAATTGCTTTTTTAGAAAAAATTTAAACTTTTCAATTCTAATCTTTATTTTTGTATGGCAACATTTGTTATTATTATTGTGTGTGATAGAGGACTATTTGTCAAAAATTTTGACACCTCATTTGTATTTTTGAGTCTATCCGTTCTCGAGATATAGATTTTTTACTGTTTTTTGTATTTTATTCCAAATTTAATAGAAATTATTAAAAATTGACTTAAGGACTGGTTCCTATACATCATTGTGACTGTAATAAGCCCAAACTCGGGCCCATTATCATCAAGAACAAGGATTTTTGAAAAAATCCGCCATTTTGTTTTTTCGTCGAAATTTTTTAACCTAGGATATCTCGAGAACGGAAAGGCCTAGGAAATTACGATTTGGACACCAGAGGGTGAAATCACTGTATCTGTAAATTGTATTTGGTTTTTGGCGTTTTCAAGCCCAAAAAGTTTTTCGGTCTGGATTTGTTTCTGGTACACGGAGAAGGTCGAGCCGAATAGTTCACCCAAGATCCGGTCTCTCTGCGACGTTTGGTTGCGAAGTTATAAATTCCCAAAGTGGGACTTTGACAGCTCGGCGGCCATTTTGGAAAACTTTGACCCGCCACAGCTCCGCGGCCGAAGGTCGTAGAGATTTGCGGATTGGACAGTTGGTGTTAGGGGCCCTCAGTCCATACTCTCCCCAATTTTGGGGTAGATAGGAGCGACAAATTTTCCGGGTCCTGGAGACGGTTCCAACCGAAGAGGAAGGTCGGACTGAGCCAAATAGGCCCAAACTCGGGTGTTCTGCGGCTTTTAGAACCGGAGATATCGGCCTTCAAAGTTACACTTTGACAGCTGAGCGGCCATTTTGAAAAAGTTTAAATACGGATATCTTCCGATCGGAAAGTCGTACAGCATTGGGGTTTTCTCTGTAGACACGGGCCGTGCCCGCTCTTTGCGATAGTTTATTTTCAGGAGTTTTCAGGGGTCCAAAAATTTTCAGCTGAAAAGTAGTGTGGGTGGGAAGATTTTGTTGAGCCCATTGGGAAAAGCCCAAACACAAGGTAGATTGGACCAGTAGTTCCGGAGATATAGGGAAAAAACCAATCTAGGCCGCCATCTTGGTTTATAACCTGGAATTTTAAACAGGGATAACTTCGGTTCAGCTGAAGATAGGAGCACCGTGTTTGGTATTGTTGGATTGGGCTCGGGAAGGGCTATCTACCGGTCACTATAAATCAGCTCTACGTAGAGATAGTTTTTTCTTCTAAAAAACTTTTATTGATTTTTTGACTCCTGGGGGCTCCGCCTTTTGCACCAGGGACTCTTATGACCTACCCTCTCTTGTTACGTTGGTAGAGACGAAGTTTTATTTCCTTTACTTATACAATTTTATATTTACATTATTTACCTTATATTTAGTTTTTATTTTACAACTTTTACAAATTTACCCCATCTATTTCTGTTTCTTTGCACTGTTCTGTTACGTACGGACGTTAACCTCCAAGATGAGCACAATAAGAACCCCCAAAGCAACCGACACCAAAAAGTCTTCTCCTAAACATGTAACGACCGCTTCTAACGTCAGGCGCAGTATAGGGGAATATGAAACGGCCATCACAGAACACACCCCTACGACAAATACGACAACGCAGGCGGGCCCTGCAAAAATCAGACAAAGGCCAGCTCTGTCACAAGATAGCGGATTATCGGATCCGCACAGGCCATCCAGCCAGATCTCGCCGCTAAAACAACGATACGCGGACCGAGTGTCAGAGGCTAGGGCCTGCCTAACAAAGGCCAAATTGCACCTGAACAACTCAAGAAATACAAAGACGGAAATTAAGACCGCAGTTGTTGAAGCACTGGAACGACTTTATAAACTTGTAAAGGAGGCAGAAATCGAAGGAAAGACAAAAAAGGGGAGCGAGGAAAATGACAAGGACAAAAGAAAGGAGAAAGGAACGGAAATCACTGACTCTACCTGTTTGGTAAAAGCAGACCCCAACATCCTGATGCGACTCGAAGAGCATACAAAGCTGTTACAAGAAAGTAACAAGAGGATGGATGATATGAAGGAGTCATTAGACAAACATAGGGAGACCTTGGAGACCTTAGAGCGTACAACAACATACGCAAGTGTAACTGCGACTCAATGTGGAAAGCCTCAACAAAAGAGAAGTACGCTTCACTCTGTAGTGATTACCTCCAAGGATGAACGGGAAACCGGGGAAGAGGTACTGGAAAAGGTCCGAAAAGCAATTGACGCAAAGGAAGGATGGATTAAGGTTGAGAGAGTCAGAAAGGCGAAAGACAGGAAAGTTATTATGGGATTCGAGACTACAGAGGAAAGAAAGAAGGTTAAGGACAGATTGGAAAAGAATGGAGTCGACCTCACCGTAGAGGAGGTCAAGAATAAGGACCCACTCCTAATCCTCAGGGACGTCCTCCAAGTCAACACGAACGAGGAAATCCTCATTAAGGCCTTGAGGAACCAGAACCGGAGTATTTTCCAAGGCCTCGACGAAGGGGACGATAGGATTCAGGTTAAGTACAGGAAGAGGGCACGAAACCCCCACAATAGTCACGTCGTGGTCGCTGTCTCCCCAACAATCTGGCGAAGGGCGATATCGGTCGGTAAAATGCACGTGGACCTACAACGCGTCAGGGTAGAAGAGCAATCCCCACTGGTCCAGTGCACGCGTTGCTTGGGGTACGGGCATGGAAAGCGATTTTGTAAAGAACCGGCAGACTTATGCAGTCATTGTGGAGGGCCGCACATGAGAACTGAGTGCGAGGATTGGCGTTCAGATGTGCCACCAAGCTGTCGGAACTGTACATTAGCTAAGTTAGACCGTACTGACCATAACGCATTCAGCTATGACTGCCCAACACGCCGAAAATGGGAGGAACTGGCGCACGCTGCCGTGGCGTACTGCTAAGGGCGTCCAACAGCAACAGAGCTCTTACAAATTCCTACAAGCAAACCTCCAACGAAAAAAGCTAGCGACTAATGAGCTATTGATTGAGGCAGAAAAGCGTGGAGTCGCCGGAGCACTTCTTCAAGAGCCATATGTGGGCGGAGTAAGAAGTATGAGGAGTCACAGGGGCGTACGAATCTTCCAAAGCACTGATATAGGAGATGGGACTGTAAAAGCGGCAATAGCTGTCTTCGATAATGACATAACCGTCAAACAGTACCCGGAACTCACCACGAATAACATCGTTGTGGTGGGAATACAAACCATTGCTTGGGAGATCACGCTTGTCTCTTTTTACTTTGAGCCGGACCAGCCCATAGAGCCATACCTAGAGCGATTGAAAAGGATAGAGGAAGAAGTTGCACCTAGAAAGTGGATAATTGGAGGGGATGCAAACGCAAAGAGCTCTTGGTGGGGAAGCCCGACAGTCGATCACAGGGGAGAAGACGTGTCTGGCACTCTTGAGGAGCTTGGCCTGAACATACTCAACAGGGGTGAAACTCCGACCTTCGACACCATCAGAGGAGGCCAACGATTCAGCAGCTTTGTTGACATTACAGCTTGTTCCGCCGACTTACTGGGATTGGTAGACGATTGGAGCGTAGATGAAGGTCTCACGAGTTCGGACCACAACGGCATAGCCTTTAATATCCGATTACAAAAATCTAAAGGAGTTAAAATAAATAGAACCACGAGAATTTACCATACGAAGAAAGCCAAATGGTCTGAGTTTCATGAGAAACTCAGGCAATCATTGCGCGAAAATCAAACCACTAAACTAGACATAAACAAAATTACAACAATAGAACAAATAAACACTGTAACAAAAAATTTTACAAAAGCAATTAATGACGCATGCATCCAAGCAATACCAAAAATAAAACCAAAAGAAAAACTTACCTTGCCGTGGTGGTCCGAGAAGCTCGCCAAGATGAAGAAGGATGTCGCTACCAAGAAACGGAGAGTAAGAAACGCTGCGCCGGTCCGGAGGTCGAAGGTCGTCGAGGAATACCTGAAACAAAAAGAAGAGTATGAGTTAGAGGCGGGAAAAGCTCAAATCGAGAGTTGGAAGGAGTTTTGTAGCAAACAGGACAGAGAGGGGGTCTGGGAGGGGATCTACAGAGTGATAGGGAGAACAATAAGCAGAGAGGAAGACCTACCGCTGAAAAAGGACGGAGAGGTGCTGGATGCGAAGGACTCTGTAAGATGGTTGGCGGATACTTTTTACCCAGAGGATAGCACATACAATGACACGCCCCATCACTGCCTCATCAGAGAAGAGGCGGGAAAAGTAAACGCTGATGAGCAAGACAGCCAAAATGACCCACCTTTCACTCTGGCCGAACTGAAGCGGGTATGCGGGTCGTTCAACCCCAAGAAAGCCCCGGGCGCCGACGGTTTCACCGCTGACATATGCTGTCAAGCCATCAATAGCGACCCTGAACTCTTCCTAGAAATTATCAACAAGTGCCTTAGTCTCTACTATTTCCCTGAGCTCTGGAAGGAAGCAACAGTAGTAGTACTGAAGAAGCCAGGGAAGGGGGACTACACCACCCCCAAAGCGTATAGGCCCATTGGCTTATTGCCAATACTAGGCAAGATATATGAGAAGATGCTGGTGGCCCGCCTCAAGTATCACCTGATCCCAAGGATAAGTACTCGCCAGTACGGATTCATGCCACAGAAGAGCACGGAAGACTCCCTCTATTCCCTAATGCAGCGCATTCATAGCAAGCTGGATAAGAAAAGGATTGTAACAATAGTGTCCTTGGATATAGAGGGGGCCTTCGATAGTGCCTGGTGGCCAGCCATTAGGGTCCGACTGGCTGAGGAAAAGTGTCCACTCAACTTGAGGAGGGTCATAGACAGTTATCTGGAAGATAGGAAAGTCAGGGTCAGATATGCCGGTGAAGAACACCACAAAAGCACAAGCAAGGGTTGCGTCCAGGGCTCAATTGGAGGGCCAATTTTGTGGAACATCTTACTGGACCCCCTCCTAAAGAGCCTAGAAGCAAGGGGTGATTACTGCCAGGCGTTCGCGGATGACGTTGTCCTGATGTTTGATGGTGAAACAGGACAAGAGATCCAGGGACGTGCCAATGCCGCTCTCGAACATGTTCGGGCGTGGGGCGTCAAAAACAAGCTGAAATTTGCTCCGCATAAAACAATCGCGATGACTATAACTCGGAAGCTTAAATATGACGCCCCACGGCTGAGCATGGGCGGGATAGGCATTGACATGTCCAAAGAGATGAAGATACTCGGCGTCACCATAGACGAAAAATTAACGTTCAACGCGCACGTCTCCAACGTATGCAGGAAAGCAATTGGGGTGCACAAGCAGCTAAGTAGAGCAGCAAAGATAAATTGGGGACTTAAGCCGGAGATCATCCGTACGATTTACGTTGCAACAGTGGAACCCATTGTCATGTATGCTGCAAGTGTATGGGCACCGGCCGCCACAAAGATTGGAGTAAGGAAGCAGTTAGCCGTCGTACAACGAGGGATAGCACAGAAAATGTGCAAAGCCTATCGCACGGTCTCCCTAAACTCAGCACTGGCACTGGCTGGGATCCTCCCTCTAGACCTACGAGTCCAAGAAGCGGCTTCGTTATACGAGGCCAGAAGGGGGGTTCCCCAGCCAGAGCTGGGAGGAAGGGAGGTCGAGCGAATGGTTTCAGCAATCGAAGCTCCACATCCCGCTGAGCGTATTGACCCGGAGATAGTGAGCCTGGTAAACCAAGAACATCTGAGCGCAAACAGCGGATTTGACATGCGCATCTTTACGGACGGGAGCAGGATTGAGGGCCGGGTTGGCGCTTCGCTATCCATGTGGAATGGTGAACGCGAAATTAGGGCCCTCAAGCTTGCTCTATCCAGATACTGCACGGTTTACCAGGCGAAACTGCTGGCAATATGTCGGGCAACCGAGGAAATCCTGAAGCAACAAGTAACTACGTTTGGAATATACAGCGACTCTATGGCGGCCCTCCAAACAATCAAGAATAGCGACTGCCTTCATCCCCTGGCAGTGAAAACTAGAGAGAATTTAAAATCAGCGTCTCTCCAGAACAAGATAGTATCCTTGTTCTGGATTAAAGCTCACGCAGGGCTGGAGGGCAACGAGCGAGCCGATGAATTGGCAAAGGAGGCCGCCATAAACAGCAAACGGAAACCGGATTACGAGCAATGCCCGGTTTCATTCGTCAAGCGAAACATTCGTATGGTGACGCTGGACGAATGGAACCGGAGATACGTCACCGGAGAAACAGCCTCGACAACAAAGCTCTTCTTTCCAGACGTGAAATCTGCATACAGGATTATGAATAAAACCGACATAACAGGGGTAAAAACACAAATAATGACAGGGCACGGTGGGTTCTCTGAATACTTGCATCGTTTCAAGTGTAAGGAGAGCCCATCGTGCGTTTGCGATCCTTCCAAACACGAATCGGTTCCCCACTTACTGCTTGAATGCCCCATTTATGGCAAAGAGAGATACGAGATAGAGCAGTGCTTAGATACGAAACTGGAGATTGAATCCATTCATGAAATAATGTCGGGTAGAAATAGAGAGAAGTTTTTAAATTACTGTGTCAAAATTACAGAGAGAGTTATTAAAGGAAATAAAACCATTTGAGCAAATTATGTTTTCATAATATTTGGAATATTAATGATAAGCATAAATAAGATGTTAAATAAAATAGACAATAGAAAATAAGCAGTAGTTAATAAGAAAGCTAAGATAAGATAAACAATTGTAATCAATATGAGCCCTACCTATACTGTTAACACTAAAAACCTTTAAATTTAAGATAATATTGTGTTTAAAGTACGACTATACTCAGACTTGAATAAAAAGAAAAATATGTAAGAATTAGAAAAGTAAAAACCCCAATTTGTTATAAATAGAGATAAGAATAAACTAAGAAATGTACACATGTCAAAATTTATGTTAATATAATAGCCACCTTGTTTTTTATTTGGAATAAAACGTCGTTTTATAAGTTAAGAAATAGATAGAGATATAGATAGAAGGGAATCCCACCCTGTCAGTATTGAAAGATGATGAATGAGAGTAAGAAATAGTATGCGGAATGAAAGTGCGGGAGGAATAAATGCGAGAACTAGTATGAAAGAGATATTGTAGAAACAGGCTGCAGTTACGCTGCAGGTAGAGTCAAATAAAAAAAAAAAAAAAAAAAAAAAAAAAAAAAAAAAAAAAAAAAAACCCACTTGATGTAATATGATAAGCCGCCAGTGCCAGATGGGCATCCTGGCTGCGATATTTTATTAAATGTTTGTTATCAATAACAATAATTACAATTACCTAGCTATAATAAATTATAACCATATATATAGTAGGATTAGAAAAGGCAGCTGACACTGCAATTATTATAAACATGTATAAGAAAACTGGGCCCATTAAAATTCTCTGTCTGCAAATAATAGGTAAACTGCCCAGCCTTAACAAATACCAAATTGTAATCATACCATTCTATATGAAACAACCTTGAAAACCTTAAACTATAAATGACTCAATGTAACTATTAATTACTAATAATGTCAACTATAATAAGTATAGACACACAGTTGTATCACTTAGCATAGTGTTGTCGATAATATACTCCCCAGGTCAGGGGTGTACCTGGCCTGGGAAAACTAAAAAAACCTAACCTAACCTAACCTAACCTAACCTAACCTTTTTTTTTTTTTTTTTTTTACGTGGGGAAATCCTCATGGATACCCGGGCACTCCGGGGGGAGCGGCCGGGTTATGTCAGACTCCTACTGACTAAAACCCCACGGTGTTCCTACCTGTCGCTGCCGGCTGGATATACGGGGGCGCCGAAGCATTCGTCCGCGTATCCAGCAGCGACGGCCTGATCGGAGGCCTCCTCTTCGTCGACGGCAGAGACCGGAGCTCTTGTCTCCGCCGTCTCCTCCTGAGTAGCGTGCGGAAACACACGCTCCACTACTCGGGCCCGATGTTGATGGGCGGCAGACTCCCCCGAGTCCGCCACCCTTGGGCCCATGTTGGGGGGAAGGTGGCTTAAAAAAGCCGCCCTCCGACGCCCGGTTCTCCTGCGGCGGATAGCCAGGGTGGTAGTGTCCTCCCTGTCACGTTCCGCCGCCTCCTTTGCAAGCATAACCCGCTCGCAAAAGGAGTGGAGTGCGTCCCACGATCTCTCGCTGTCGACCACAGCGCGAACCACGCTCGGCAGCGAGAGATTTGTCCCCACATCGGCGCAGAGCTCGCTGCGCTCGCTTGCCCAGGCTGGACATACCTCCAACGTGTGCTGGGCCTCCTCCTCGAGGCACCCGTCACAGTGGTGGCATTCGGCGGTCGGCTCCCTCCCGGCAATGCGACACAGATACCTCCCGAAACAACCGTGTCCCGAGAGGATCTGCGTCAACCGGAAGGTCAACACGCCGTGCCTCCGCTCCAGCCACTCATCCAACACTGGACGAATGGCCTCGATGGTCCTGTGGCCCGCACTAGGGTGCTCCAGCCTGGACTTCCACTCCTGAATGGCGAGCGCACGCAGCTGTGCCCTGCGCCCCTCCACCTCGCGTGGTGCCGGCCTCTCGCCTTGGGCCAGCGCCTCCTCGCGCCAGAAATAAACTGACGCGAGGGCTCTCGCCTCGAGGTCCCATGGCAAGGAACCGGCCAGCACACACGCCGCTTCGCAGGAGATCGTGCGATATCCCCGTATTGCCCTGATCGCCACCACCCTCTGCGGTCTCCGCAGGACGGTGATATTGCGGCGATTCAGGGCCTCCGCCCATACGGGAGCTCCGTACGTCACCATTGATCGCACGATCCCCAGGTACAGCCGCCTACAAAGGGCGCCCGGTTCGCCAGTATTCGGCAGCAGCCGCCCGAGAGCAGCCGCCGCGCCCATCACCCTTGGCACCAGGCACCCGAAGTGGGCTGTGAAATCCCACCGACCGTCGAGGACGAGACCTAGGTATCTCATCGTCGACCCGACGTCTATACGGACTCCACTCACGACGATATGGGCATCCCGAGGTGGCGCGTGCCGAGGCCCGTGAAAACACAGGGCCTCAGACTTGCTAAGGGCCACCTCCAAGCCCAACCGTCGTATCCGGCCCACAAATTGCGCCACTCCAGCGGTGGCGCGGTAGGCGGCTGTACTATAACTCGTACCGCGGGCGGTGACCAGGGTATCGTCGGCGTAACACGTTACGCCAACACCCTGGATACACGGTACCCGCAGCACCCAGTCGTATCCGATGTTCCACAGGAGCGGACCCAGAACCGAACCCTGCGGAACACCGCACGACATTTCCCTTCGGCCCCAGCCCTCTCGGCATGGGTAGACCACCGACCTATGGGACAGGTAAGCCCCGATGACTCTGCGCAGGTACAGGGGCACTCCATGGAACCGGAGCGCCTCCAATATGCAGCTCCAGGGGAGGGAGTTGAATGCGTTGGCGATGTCTAGTGACACCGCCAAGACAACCCCACCCCGGGCAACCGCCTCCTGCGCTTGGGACTTAACCCGCAACACCGCGTCGATGGTCGAACGACCCCTACGAAACCCAAACTGACTCTCCGCCAGATCCGGACCCACACTCTCCAGGTGCTCGACGATCCGCCCAGCCACAACTCTCTCAAAGAGTTTGGCAATGTCGTCGAGCAGCACGATGGGCCGGTAGGCGGAGGGAGACTCCGCTGGACGCCCCTCCTTCCGGAGAAGAACCAGACGGCCTGTCTTCCACCTCTGTGGAATTATGGCTTGAGCCAGACAGGCGTCGAATAGTCCCCTCAATCGAAGCTCCAGGGCGTCAGGATTCAGGGCCAGGGCCAACACACGTCCCGGAACGCCATCGGGGCCGGGGGCCGAATTTTTGGCACGAAGCCTCAAAACGGCCGCACCCAGCTCACCCTGCGATACCTCCGGGACCACCTCAGTCACGTCCGGTAGGGGCGCTGCATCGCGCGCAACCATCGCCGGGGGAAGGTGTTCCTCCCTATGCGGAAACAGGGCCGAAACAACCTCCTCCCGGAGTCGCGGCTGGAGACTCTGTGTGATTGGGGGGGCCCAGGGGCGAAGCTTGCCCCTCACAGCCTTGTAGGGCCTTCCCCACGGATCACGGTTGAGAGCCTCCAACGACTCCTCCCAAGCGCGGGTTTTGGCGATGGCTATCGCCGTCTGCAGCGCTATTTTCTCCTCCCTGTAGGCGGCGTATAGGGCAGCCGTCTGGGCTTCGTCCCTGCGCCTTCTCCTGCGGTATCTGGTGTACCGGCGCCTAACCTCAACGCAAGACTCACGCAGTTGCGTGAGTTCCGCGGTCCACCAGTACACCTGATCTATAGGAGGACAAAGCATGGCCCGGGGCATCGACGCGTCACACACTTGCGTCATCGCCTCCTGGAACCAGTCCGCTTCGTCCTCAATCACCACAGGCCGATCAGGCGTGGGCACCCAGGACTGAACCATCGCCGCCTCCTTTGCCACGTCCGTGTCGAGGGCTTTAAGCCGCCACCTCGGACTCATCCCACTCGAGGGTCGAATCGGGCTATCCGGTACTCTCTGGAGCAGAGCGGAGACGTCAAACCGAATATATCGGTGATCCGACAATGTCTCCACGTCCTCCAGAACTTCCCAGCCTCGGACCCGGCGCGCCAGGGCGGATGTCGCAAACGATACGTCCACGATTGATCCCCCCTGATACCGCACGCACGTGTCTACCGACCCCCGATTGAGGACCGACAGGCCATTCGCCAGGAGCCAATCCCCCAAGAACTCACCCCTCGCATCGGTTGCGGGAGATCCCCACGCCACAGACTTGGCGTTGAGATCCCCGACCACCAGCACGGGGTGAGGATGGCTCCGTCCGATCAGGGCCCCCACCTCGTCCATAAAGGACTCGAATTCGTGGAGGGGCCTGTTGGGAGAAAAATAGACCCCTATGGTCATTATCTCCCCCAACAACGCCGCTACGCATCCCCTACCCTTCGCTACTTTTTCGAAGGGAGGGGAGCCAGCGGCGCCCCGACGGACAAGGGCAACTAGGCCATCCCGGTCCCCAACCCAGTCATCACCAGGAGGGATGAGGTACGGCTCAGGCACCACAGCCAGCTGTATCCTCCACTGGGCCATGCTCTGGACCAGCAAATCCTGAGCTCTGGCACAGTGGTTGATATTAGCCTGCAGCAAGCGAAGGGCGTGCGTTATTCCGTTGACATCGGAACCACCCCTTTGCTCGCCGCCGCGCTGGTGCTTGGCTGTGAGCTGGCCGCAGTCGACGCGGCTGCTCTAGCCCTCGACTTCTTTTTCCCCTTCTTGCTCGGCGGTCGGGCCGCGATGCACGCTCTGCCTCCCACTCTATGGGAGGCTGGCTTACCAGCAGCCGCGCACACCGTGCAGTGTGGCGTGGCAGAGCACTCCCTGGCTTTATGACCAAGCTGGCCACACCGGAAGCACTGATTGCCACGGTCCACCTCTGCTTGGCACTGCTCCTTCACGTGACCAGCTTCCAGGCACCGGTAGCAGCGCGTCGGGCGCGGCTGCAGGAGTTTCACCTGCGCCGACACCCAACCGACGAGCAATCTCTCTTCCTTTCCCACAAGTTTCAGGGCAGCCGCAGCAGGGCACTTCACTGTAATAATGCCCTCACCGAAACGGTCCTGGCGGATCGCACCCGGCCTGATAGACGCCTCAGGGCATCCACCGGTCCTAGCCACAGCAGCTACGACATCCTCCACTGTCACAGAATCATCCAGTCCCGATATGCGCAGATCTGCGCACTTCGTAGGCCTGGAGATCTGAACGTCCTCCTCTTTAAAGGCCCCCCTCAGCGCTACTGCGAGGGAGTCTGCCTTTTCGCCGCTAGTAGCGCCCGGGATGATGAACATCCGGGCGCCCGTAGCGGCCCTCTTAAATCGGAGGCCTTGGATGCCGAGGCTTGCCGGATCCACCTTCCGTTTCGCTTCTTTAATAGCCGCATCATAGGTCATGCCCCTCTCTAAAGCAGACGGCTGAAGCTTGATCACGACAGCCGCCGATCGAGGCACGCTGACCTGTGGTTTCTGCGACTTCTGCTGCTGCGATTGTCCTGGCACAGATGTTGGCTGCGCTTGGGGTACTCTTGCATTTTTTCCCTTCCCGGGCACTGTACTCCAGGCCCCATTACGAGGGGCTGGCGGTAGAGAACGCCGCTCCTCGGCCGGCTTTGGAGGGTCACCGCTCTTTTTCCCCCGTCGCTTTTTTCCTCCCCTCCGAGTACCCAGACCAACTTCTGGTACGTCCGGCGCAGGAGCTGCACCCTTATTTTTGTGCTGAGGAGGCACACCACTTTTCTCTTTTTCGCGTGAGGGCGCAGGATCCGCAACTGGTGCAGAACCCGCAGGATGCGCATTTCCCGCTGCAGGAGGAGGCACCCTAGCCCGGTCCGCGGCCAATGAGGGCCGAGAACGACGCTCCGGGAGCAACCTCCCATCCAGGGCAAGTGCCTCAAACCGGGCGTTCACCATAACCCCAACCTGGGTAATGATGGTGCGCGTCAATTCCTCTATATCCACTGAAAGCGGAGACTGGGGTGTCGGCTGAAGCGCGGCTGTCCTCGTCGGAGCCCGCTGCATTTCAGCCTTCAGCTGAGCCAGCTCTTTACGCATTTCTGCGAGCTCCGACTTGAGGCCGGCATTCATGGCCATCAGCCTCCGTGTCTCTCCATCTGAGGTACGGGACTGTAAATCCCGCAAAGAGTCGTCAATGACGGTCGCCGCATCTTTCAGGCCACGCATAAATGTGCCTTTTAGATTCAAGGACTTCGTGGCAACCTTATTGATGATTGTCACGGAATCCGAAACCCTCATAGTTAATTCATGTGCCGTTACGGTATTAACCGCAGACGGCACACTACCACTATTTGAAGAGCAGAGCCTCCTTGATAGAGCTGCAACCTCTTCTTCAGCTTTGAGCTCAGCTTCACTACGCTTTGCAGCGATGAGTTGAGCCCTTGGACTTGATCGGGTTGGCGTCAATTCTCCACCCCTACCTCTACGACTACAGGACATCTTTCGGGCCCTGTCTAAGCTGGACCCACTTTCAGACCCCGAGGGGCTCCTCGAGCGGGACCGCTTCCCTCCCCAAAATTTTCCACTGATACTGGACTCAGTCTGTTCGGACGATACGTCCATACCTATATCCTGAGTTCCACAAGCATTTGGATCTTCCTTAGAACTCCCTTCTCTAGAAGCCAAATGTTTTTCTCCTTCCTTTCCCTTCCTTCGTTCCGGAGTTCTCTCTAGAACAACGGAACACTCCTGAACGTCTCCCACTCCTCTTCTTCCACCTAAACGACAGGTTGCCCCCCCAGATACGATGGGGCTGAGTGCCGAAGCACTGAGGGATTCCCTTTCCTTGCGGTCCGGACCCTCCTGGGTAGTTGTTACGCTGATCGTTTTATCCATAGTGACCTTTTTTAGAGGGTGAGGTCCCTCGAAGGACGCCCTTGGGACTGGGTTCCCCCCAGCCATACATCCCATCGCCAGGCGCCAGAGCTTGGGATTTGGGTAATTTTTTAAGGGGTTTTCTTCCCCGTGATTCCGAAGAACCCCCGGTCCTGTCCATTCAGGATTAAACCTTAGAGGGACATGGCCGTAATCCAATGCCCAGAACTTACCACACCTAACATCGCAGTGGTAAAAATCAAAACGAGCGACTGGGAGATCGCTGTGGTCTCTTTTTATTTTGAACCGGATCAACAATTAGGGCCATACTTGGAACAACTGAGGGAAATAAAAAGAAACATGGGACCAACTAAAATAATAATGGGTGGAGACGCAAACGCCAAGAGTACATGGTGGGGTAGCCTGAAAGTGGACCACAGAGGAGAAGATATGGCTAGTACACTGGATGAGATGGGACTGCATATTCTAAACGAGGGTACAATCCCTACATTTGAGACAGTTAGAGGGGGGAGAATCTACTCAAGTCACGTAGACGTGACGGCCTGCACAATGGAGCTAATCGACCTCGTAGAAAACTGGGTAGTTGACCAGGGGCTCACCTCTTCGGACCACAACGCAATAATTTTAACTATTAGATTAAAAAAGCCTAAACCACTACAAAACAAAAGTACAACCAGAATCTACAACACCAAAAAAGCTAATTGGGCTCAATTTCGTAGTAAATTGGCCCAATTAATATCTGAAGAACAGGAACTTAAAATAGAAAACATAAATATAACAGTCAATAAAGAAATACTAGAAAGCAAAATACACAAATACATAGAATTAATACATAAAGCATGCAGTGAAAATATACCAAAAAGAAAAGAAGGTGGAAATAAAAACTTACCGTGGTGGTCCGAAGAGCTGGAGAAGATGAAGAAGATGGTCGCAACCAAGAAGCGTCGTATCCGTTGCGCAGCGCCTTGTAGAAGGGATCTCGTAGTGGAGAGGTACCTGGAAGCAAAAACAGAATATGAAGAACATGCAAGAAACGCTCAGATCGAAAGCTGGAAAGGATTCTGTAGAAAGCAAGACAGGGAAGGAATGTGGGAAGGGATTTACAGGGTAATAAGGAGTACCACAAAGAGGCAAGAGGACGCACCCCTAAAAAAGGAAGGTCGTTTACTAAGCCCAAAGGAGTCTGCGGAGTTACTTGCAGAAGTTTTTTATCCCCCGGATAGGCCAGAAGAGGATGATATAAACCACCAACAGCTTAGAGAAAAAGCCAGCATGATAAATGATACGAGCCATGATGAAGATGACCCGCCATTCACTATGTATGAGCTCAAGACAGCGGTGGAAGGTTTCAACCCTAAAAAGGCCCCGGGTAGTGATGGTCTAACAGCGGATATATGTGGACACGCCATCATGGTAAATTCGGGTACTTTCCTGGCACTGGCCTTTCCGGACTGCTGGAAGGAAGCCACCGTGGTAATCCTCCGGAAGCCGGGAAAGGAGGACTACACCCAGCCTAAGTCCTACAGACCGATAGGCTTGCTGTCGGTGCTAGGGAAGATCCTGGAAAAAATGGTAATGATGAGAGTAAAATGGAAGATCCTCCCTAGACTCAGCATCCGCCAATACGGATTCACGCCCCAGAAAAGCACGGAGGACGCCCTCTATGGACTAGTGAGACACATACGCCAAAAGCTGGAACAGAAAAAACTTATCACCATGGTCTCACTAGACATTGAAGGGGCGTTTGACAGCGCCTGGTGGCCAAAGATAAGAGTCCGACTGGCGGAAGAAAAGTGCCCACTAAACATCAGAAAGCTAATGGACAGCTATCTGCAAGGCAGAAGGGTGTCCGTAAGATATGCCGGAGAGGAGGCAAGACGAGACACGACAAAGGGATGCGTCCAGGGTTCCATTGGAGGACCAATTCTGTGGAACGTCCTGATCGACCCTTTGCTTCGGGGACTGGAAGACAGAGGACACCACTGCCAAGCATTTGCTGATGATGTGGTCCTCATCTTTGATGGGGATACCGCACAGGAGGTGCAACGGCAAGCCAATGTGGCACTCGCCTATGTTCAGGACTGGGGTATCCAAAACAAGTTGAAGTTTGCGCCTCATAAGACCCAAGCCATGGTACTGACACGCAAGCTGAAACACGATACCCCTCTGTTGAGCATGGGCGGGATCGACATAAAAACGGTGAAAGAAGTGAAAATCCTGGGGCTCATAATAGACGAGAAGCTTACGTTCAATAGCCACATAGCCTACGTGTGCAGGAAAGGCTTGAACATTTACAAGCAGCTCTCAAGAGCCGCCAGGGTAAACTGGGGCCTCCACCCCGAAGTAATCAGGATGATTTACACGGCGGTAGTGGAACCGATCCTGCTTTACGCAACGAGTGCATGGGCACCCTCGGCAGAAAAAATAAAGACGCAAAACCAGTTCAACGTAGTGCAGCGTGGGTTTGCGCAGAAGATAATTAAGTCCTACAGGACAGTTTCACTAAACGCGGCACTAACACTCGCCGGGATGCTACCATTAGATCTGAGAGTGCAGGAAACCGCCGCACTTTACGAAATAAAGAAGGGGTACTCCCGGCGGGTCTTAGGAGACCGAGAAGTAGAAACGCCTGTGCAATACAAGGACACACCGCACCCAGCAACACTCAGTGAACTGAGTTTCGAATGTCTGGTGGACAGTGCAGAACTCCAGGAGAACCGAAACAACATCCTTGAAATATACACGGACGGCTCTAAAATTGAAGGGAAGGTCGGAGCGGCGTTCACATGTTGGGAGAATGGCCGCGAGACAAAAACCCACAAAGCCGCACTGGAGAAGTTCTGCACTGTATACCAGGCCGAACTGTTAGCTCTCGAGAGAGCCACAGGCCAGGTGCTTCGCAGTAAGAAGAGCAGCTGTCACATATATAGTGACTCCAGGGCTGCCCTAGAGACCGTAGTAAACGGAGTATCCCTCCATCCCCTTGCAATACAGATCCGCGCGAATATTAAAGAGTCTGAAGTTCGTGGCCAGAATATTAGGCTATTCTGGATTAAGGCGCACGCAGGGCTGGAGGGAAACGAAAGGGCGGATGTCCTGGCAAAAAGCGCGGCGCTTGATTTGAAGAAGAAGCCGGACTACGACAAGTGTCCGGTTTCATTTGTCAAGCGACAGATACGTCTGGATACGCTTGACAAATGGAACCAACGCTACGTGACAGGCGAAACAGCGAGCAACACGAAAGCGTTTTTCCCCGACGTAATAAAAGCCCACAAGACGATGAAGCACATAACAATAGACCCAATCCTGACACAGGTCCTCACAGGACACGGCGGGTTCTCTGAGTACTTGAATCGGTTCAAGTGCAAGGAGAGCCCGGCGTGCATCTGCGACCCAGATGAGGTAGAAGATGTCACACATATCCTTACGAAATGCCCCGTCCACTGTAAAGAAAGAACAGAATTAGAAATGGAAATTGGCTTAGAAATTAAAAAAGACAACTTTAAAGAACTAATAAACACAAAATATGTAAAAGACAAATTCGTTAAATATTGTATAATGGTAGCAACAAAAGTTATAAAAAGGAACAAGCAGTAAATGTTAAACTGCAGTATATAATGTAATATATTACCAGTTTACAAACCCGAATAGAATTAAGCAATGTTAGACAGTAAGCACCAATAAACTGTAACAATAAAAATTTGTAAATTAGTTTGTAGCAACATATGTATCAAATAAGATAAAGTTAATTAATATTCAAATGTCATGGTCAATAAATTCTGTTTAGCTTTAGTTAAAATCAAATAAGTAAAAATTTGGAAAAATTGTACCAATTAGAAACAAGTCTATGTCAAAAATATTATGTCTAAATTAAAACCCAACATGTATCAAACAATAAAAGTAAAATATGTATACCTAGCTCTAAGACCCTACAGAATAAACACAATGTAGAACGTAAGAGAGAAAATAAAATGTAACCTAGCTCTAAGAACTTTTGTAATAATTAAATGATAAGATTGATCCAACCCATCCCTAAAACCCCAATACTGGAAAACTTATTTAACCTCGTTGTGTAAGATTAAGTAGATTAAGTAAAGTCTCTAATTACTTTAGAGGTAGCTCGCGGGCCGGGCCAGAGAGCGCCCGGACAGGAATAAAAAAAAAAAAAAAAACCTAACCTAACCTAACCTAACCTAACCTTTTTTTTTTTTTTTTTACGTGGGGAAATCCTCATGGATACCCGGGCACTCCGGGGGGAGCGGCCGGGTTATGTCAGACTCCTACTGACTAAAACCCCACGGTGTTCCTACATGTCGCTGCCGGCTGGATATACGGGGGCGCCGAAGCATTCGTCCGCGTATCCAGCAGCGACGGCCTGGTCGGAGGCCTCCTCTTCGTCGACGGCAGAGACCGGAGCTCTTGTCTCCGCCGTCTCCTCCTGAGTAGCGTGCGGAAACACACGCTCCACTACTCGGGCCCGATGTTGATGGGCGGCAGACTCCCCCGAGTCCGCCACCCTTGGGCCCATGTTGGGGGGAAGGTGGCTTAAAAAAGCCGCCCTCCGACGCCCGGTTCTCCTGCGGCGGATAGCCAGGGTGGTAGTATCCTCCCTGTCACGTTCCGCCGCCTCCTTTGCAAGCATGACTCGCTCGCAAAAGGAGTGGAGTGCGTCCCACGATCTCTCGCTGTCAACCACAGCGCGAACCACGCTCGGCAGCGAGAGATCAGTCCCCACTTCGGCGCAGAGCTCGCTGCGCTCGCTTTCCCAGGCCGGGCACACCTCCAGCGTGTGCTGGGCCTCCTCCTCGAGGCACCCGTCACAGTGGTGGCACTCGGCGGTCGGCTCCCTCCCGGCAATCCGACACAGATACCTCCCGAAACAGCCGTGTCCCGAGAGGATCTGCGTCAAACGGAAGGTCAACACGCCGTGCCTCCGCTCCAGCCACTCATCCAGTACTGGACGGATGGCCTCAATGGTCCTGTGGCCCGCACTAGGGTGCTCCAGCCTGGACTTCCACTGTAGGATCGCGAGCGTGCGCAAGTGCGCCCTGCTCCCCTCCACCTCGCGTGGTGCCGGTCTCTCGCCTTGGGCCAGCGCCTCCTTGCGCCAGAAATAAACTGACGCGAGGGCTCTCGCCTCGAGGTCCCATGGCAAGGAACCGGCCAGCAGACACGCCGCTTCGCAGGAGATCGTGCGATATCCCCGTATTGCCCTGATCGCCACCACCCTCTGCGGTCTCCGCAGGACGGCGATATTGCGGCGATTCAGGGCCTCCGCCCATACGGGAGCTCCGTACGTCACCATTGATCGCACGATCCCCAGGTACAGCCTCCTACAAAGGGCGCCCGGCTCGCCAGTGTTCGGCAGCAGCCGCCCGAGAGCAGCCGCCGCGCCCATCACCCTTGGCACCAGGCGCCCGAAGTGGGCTGTGAAATCCCACCGACCATCGAGGACGAGACCTAAGTATCTCATCGTCAACCCGACGTCTATGCGGACTCCACTCACGACGATATGAGCATCCCGAGGTGGCGCGTGCCGAGGCCCGTGAAAACACAGGGCCTCAGACTTGCTAAGGGCCACCTCCAAGCCCAATCGTCGTATCCGGCCCACAAATTGCGCCACTCCAGCGGTGGCGCGGTAGGCGGCTGTACTATACCTCGAGCCGCGGGCGGTGACCAGGGTATCGTCGGCGTAACACGTTACGTCGACACCCCGGATACACGGCACCCGCAGCACCCAGTCGTACCCGATGTTCCACAGGAGCGGACCCAGAACCGAACCCTGCGGAACACCGCACGACATTTCCCGTCGGCCCCAGCCGTCCCGGCCGGGGAACCTAACCTAACCTAACCTAACCTAACCTAACCTAACCTTTTTTTTTTTTTTTTTTTTTTACGTGGGGAAATCCTCATGGATACCCGGGCTCTCCGGGGGGAGCGGCCGGGTTATGTCAGACTCCTACTGACTAAAACCCCACGGTGTTCCTACCTGTCGCTGCCGGCTGGATATACGGGGGCGCCGAAGCATTCGTCCGCGTATCCAGCAGCGACGGCCTGATCGGAGGCCTCCTCTTCGTCGACGGCAGAGACCGGAGCTCTTGTCTCCGCCGTCTCCTCCTGAGTAGCGTGCGGAAACACACGCTCCACTACTCGGGCCCGGTGTTGATGGGCAGCAGACTCCCCCGAGTCCGCCACCCTTGGGCCCATGTTGGGGGGAAGGTGGCTTAAAAAAGCCGCCCTCCGACGCCCGGTTCTCCTGCGGCGGATAGCCAGGGTGGTAGTGTCCTCCCTGTCACGTTCCGCCGCCTCCTTCGCGAGCATAACTCGCTCGCAAAAGGAGTGGAGTGCGTCCCACGATCTCTCGCTGTCAACCACAGCACGAACCACGCTCGGCAGCGAGAGATCTATCCCCACTTCGGCGCAGAGCTCGCTGCGCTCGCTTGCCCAGGCCGGGCACACCTCCAATGTGTGCTGTGCCTCCTCCTCGAGGCACCCGTCGCAGTGGTGGCACTCGGCGGTCGGCTCCCTCCCGGCAATCCGACACAGATACCTCCCGAAACAACCATGTCCCGAGAGGATCTGCGTCAACCGGAAGGTCAACGTGCCGTGCCTCCGCTCCAGCCACTCATCCATCACTGGACGGATGGCCTCGATGGTCCTCAGACCCGCACTAGGGTGCTCCAGCCTGGACTTCCACTCCTGGATGGCAAGCGCGCGCAACTGCGCCCTGCGCCCCTCCACCTCGCGTGGTGCCGGCGTCTCGCCCCGGGCCAGCGCCTCCTCGCGCCAGAAATAAACTGACGCGAGGGCTCTCGCCTCAAGGTCCCATGGCAAGGAACCGGCCAGCACACACGCCGCTTCGCAGGAGATCGTGCGATATCCCCGTATTGCCCTGATCGCCACCACCCTCTGCGGTCTCCGCAGGAGGGCGATATTGCGGCGATTTAGGGCCTCCGCCCATACGGGAGCTCCGTACGTCACCATTGATCGCACGATCCCCAGGTACAGCCGCCTACAAAGGGCGCCCGGCTCGCCAGTATTCGGCAGCAGCCGCCCGAGAGCAGCCGCCGCGCCCATCACCCTTGGCACCAGGCGCCCGAAGTGGGCTGTGAAATTCCACCGACCGTCGAGGACGAGACCTAGGTATCTCATCGTCGACCCGACGTCTATGCGGACTCCACTCACGACGATATGAGCATCCCGAGGCGGCGCGTGCCGAGGCCCGTGAAAACACAGGGCCTCAGACTTGCTAAGGGCCACCTCCAAGCCCAACCGTCGTATCCGGCCCACGAATTGCGCCACTCCAGCAGTGGCGCGGTAGGCGGCTGTACTATACAACCTAACCTAACCTTTTTTTTTTTTGTTGACCCAGGGAAATCGCTGACCGATACCCAGCAGTTCCGGGGGGAACCGCTGGGTTATGTGGGGGTTGCACCCACTAAAACCCTGGAGTGTTCCTTCGCTCGCCTACGGGGCTGCGGGACCCGCTTGGCCTACAACCGCGTGCCCCGCTGGCGTTGCTCCGTTTCGGAGCCCTTCTCGGCGGGGCGGGGCTGGTTCTCTATTTTGAGATTCAGCCCCGCCCCACTCCACCTCTCTCTCCTCCTAGCACTGAGGCGCCCGGGAACACTTGGGCGTCTCAGTGCGTGGGACCTATGTGCAGACGGAAGACCCCCCGGTCTTCCGCCCACGGTCCCTGGCGTTACGGCGGCATTTGGCCCGCGAAGGCCAGACGCCGCCTTCCACGTCTGCGGCGGCGAATTGGGAGCGAGTCAACATCGTCTTCTCGCTCCCGCTCCGCCGCCTCCTTCCGCGACATAACTTCGTCGCAAAAGGACGCGGCCGCCTGCCAAGACTCGTCGCTGTCGACCATCGCCCTGAGGAGGGCCGGCAGCGACAAGTCGCTCCCGACAGTCGCGGACAAGGCAGCACGAGGGACCTCCCAAGCAGGGCACTCCTCGCGCGTATGCTGCGCCGTGTCCGCGACTCCCGCCACACAATGGTGGCACACCTCCGAGGGCTCCCTTCCCGCCACCCGGCACAGGTATCTCCCGAAGCAACCGTGCCCGGTGATCATCTGTGTCAGGTGGAAGGAGAGAGCCCCGTGCCGCCGCTCGAGCCATTCGCGGAGAATGGGCCGAACGGCGGCCACCACCTCTCGGCTCACGCTTGGATCCTCCAGGCGGGCCGCCCACCTCCGCAGGAGAGTGTCACGCGCTTCCTCCCGCCAGTGACGAATCTCCCGCAGATGGGGACGGCCACCACCCGCGATCACCTCCTTCGTTCGCCAGTACACCGCGGCGAGTACCTCGGCTTCGAGGTCCCACGGCGGCGTACCGGCGAGCACGCACGCACCGACGCAAGACACGGTGCGGTACGCCCGGGCCATCCTGAGCGCCATGGCACGCTGCGGACGTCGCAGCGCTGCCAGATTTCGGGCGCTCATAGGTCCTGCCCATATTGGCGCCCCGTAGAGCGCCATGGAGCGCACCACACCAGCGTAGAGGCGTCGGCATGCACTTCCAGGCCCCCCAACGTTCGGGAGGATCCGCCCCAGGGCCCCAGCAGTGGCCAACAACTTTGGGGCCAACCGCCGGAAATGCTCCTCAAACTTCCATCGGCCGTCGAGGACAAGTCCCAGGTACTTCATTGAAGTACCGACGGCGATGGAAGTCCCTCCCACAATAATGGACGCTCCCGACGGTGGCCTGTTTCGGGGCCCATGAAAGGCAAGGGCCTCCGATTTTTCCAAGGCCACCTCGAGCCCCAGGGCACGGATCCTCCCCACAACCTGGGCCACGCCCGCAGTGGCCAGGAGGGACGCCTCTCTGTAGGTGCCGCCGCGAGCCAACACGAGGGTATCGTCAGCGTAGCAAATTACGCTAACCCCCCGCAAAGTGATAACCTAACCTAATATAGATAGATAGATAGATAGATAGATAGATATATAGATAGGACTGGTGCTAGCCGGAATACTGCCACTTGACCTCCGCATACAAGAGGCAGCCGCCATGTATGAGGCGAGGAGAGGCACAGTCCGGCCAGAGCTAGTAGATAGAGAGGCCGAGCGGCGAGTTGAACACTCCAGTATACCTCACCCAGCGAAACATTCTGCGGTGGAGTTCATGAACCTGGCCGACCAAGACCAAGTCGATAGCAATAATAACCAGGCTATCCGGATCTTTACGGATGGCAGCCGAATTGAGGGCAAGGTCGGAGCAGCACTATCCATATGGAATAGTGCAGCGGAGATAAGGGCCCTCAAATTCAAGCTGGCTCCGTACTGTACGGTGTACCAGGCGGAGCTCCTCGCAATATGCCGAGCCACCGAGGTGATACAACGGAGAAGCGAGGAGAGCTATGGGATCTACAGCGACTCTCGGTCAGCGTTAGAGACCATCGCAAACCTCAGCACAACGCATCCCCTCGCAGTAAATACCCGCGAGAACCTAAGGGCCATTAAATCCCAGAACAAAACTGTGTCTTTGTTCTGGATTAAGGCACACGCTGGCCTCGCGGGAAACGAAAGGGCAGACGAACTGGCGAAGGACGCAGCGCTTAAGACGAAAACGAAACCCGAGTACGACCTGTGCCCGGTTTCATTCATCAAACGACAGATC